>OX463233.1:82611362-82613862 GCA_949820135.1 Sylvilagus floridanus
AGGGCTAGGGCTAGAGTTAGGGCTAGGGTTAGGGCTAGGGCTAGGGCTAGGGCTAGGGCTAGGGTTAGGGTTAGGGTTAGGGCTAGGGCTATGGCTAGGGTTAGGCTTAGGGTTAGGGTTAGTGTTAGGGCTAGGGTTAGAGCTAGGGCCAGGGCTAGGGCTAGGGCTAGGGTTAGGGTTAGGGTTAGGGTTATGGATAGGGCTAGGGTGCGGGTTAGGAATAGGTTTAGGGTTAGGGTTAGGGTTAGGGCTAGGGCTAGGTCTAGGGCTAGGGCTAGGGCTAGGGTTAGTGTTAGGGTTAGGTTTAGGGATGGGGCTAGGGCAAGGGCTAGGGTTAGGTTTAGGGTTAAGGCTAGGGCTAGGGTTAGGGTTAGGGCTAGGGTTAGGTTTAGGGTTATCGTTAGGGCTAGGGCTAGGGCTAGGGCTAGGGCTAGGGTTAGGGTTAGGGTTAGGGCTAGGGCTAGGGCTGGGGCTAGAGTTAGGGCTAGGGTTAGGGTTAGGGCTAGGGTTAGGGTTAGGGCTAGGGTTAGGGCTAGGGTTAGGGCTAGGGCTAGGGCTAGGGCTAGGGTTAGGGTTAGGGTTAGGGCTAGGGCTATGGCTAGGGTTAGGCTTAGGGTTAGGGTTAGTGTTAGGGCTAGGGTTAGAGCTAGGGCCAGGGCTAGGGCTAGGGCTAGGTTTAGGGTTAGGGTTAGGGTTATGGATAGGGCTAGGGTGCGGGTTAGGAATAGGTTGAGGGTTAGGGTTAGGGTTAGGGCTAGGGCTAGGTCTAGGGCTAGGGCTAGGGCTAGGGTTAGTGTTAGGGTTAGGTTTAGGGATGGGGCTAGGGCTAGGGCTAGGGTTAGGGTTAGGGTTAAGGCTAGGGCTAGGGTTAGGGTTAGGGCTAGGGTTAGGTTTAGGGTTATCGTTAGGGCTAGGGCTAGGGCTAGGGTTAGGGCTAGGGTTAGGGTTAGGGTAAGGGCTAGGGCTAGGGCTAGGGCTAGAGTTAGGGCTAGGGTTAGGGCTAGGGCTAGGGCAAGGACTAGGGCTAGGGCTAGGGCTAGGACTAGGGCTAGGGCTAGGGCTAGGGTTAGGGTTAGGGTTAGGGCTAAGGCTAGGGCTAGGGCTAGAGCTAAGGCTAGGGCTAGGGTTAGGGTTAGGGCTAGGGCTAGGGCTAGGGCTAGAGTTAGGGCTAGGGTTAGGGATAGGGCTAGGGCTAGGGCTAGGGCTAGGGCTAGAGTTAGGGCTAGGGTTAGGGCTAGGGCTAGGGCTAGAGTTAGGGCTGGGGTTAGGGCTAGGGCTAGGGCTAGGGCAAGGACTAGGGCTAGGGCTAGGGCTAGGTTTAGGGTTAGGGTTAGGGTTAGGGTTAGGGCAAGGGCTAGGGCTAGGGCTAGGTTTAGGGCTAGGACCAGGGCTAGGGCTAGGGCTAGGGTTAGGGTTAAATTTAGGGCTAGGGCTACGGCTAGGGCTAGGTCTAGGGCTAGGGCTAGGGTTAGGGTTAGGGCTAGGGCTAGGGCTAAAGCTAGGGCTAGGGTTAGGGTTAGTGTTAGGGATAGGGCTAGGGCTAGGGCTAGGGCTATAATTAGGGTTAGGGTTAGGGTTAGGGCTATGGCTAGGGCTAGGGCTAGGGCTAGGGTTAGTGTTAGGGTTCGGTTATGGCTAGGGCTAGGGCTAGGGCTAGGGCTATACTAGGGCTAGTGCTAGGGCTAGGGTTTGGGTAGGGGTTAGGGCTCGGGCTGGGTTAGAGTTAGAGCTAGGGCTAGGGCTATGGTTAGGGTTAGGGTTAGGGTTAGGGATAGGGCTAGGGTTAGGGCTAGGGTTAGGGTTAGGATTAGGTTTAGGGTTAGTGTTAGTGTTAGGGCCAGGCTAGGGCTAGGGGCTAGGCTAGGGCTAGGGCTAGGGTTAGGGTTAGGGTTAGGTTTAGGGATGGGGCTAGGGGAGGGCTAGGTTTAGGGCTAGGACTAGGGCTAGGGCTAGGGCTAGGGCCAGGGTTAGGGTTAGATTTAGGGCTATGGCTAGGGCTAGGGCTAGGACTAGGGCTAGGGCTAGGGTTAGTGTTAGTGTTAGGTTTAGGGATGGGGCTAGGGCTAGGGCTAGGGTTAGGGTTAGGGTTAAGGCTAGGGCTAGGGTTAGGGTTAGGGCTAGGGTTAGGTTTAGGGTTATCGTTAAGGCTAGGGCTAGGGCTAGGGCTAGGGTTAGGGTTAGGGTTAGGGCTAGGGCTAGGGCTAGGGCTAGAGTTAGGGCTAGGGTTAGGGCTAGGGCTAGGGCTAGGGCTAGGGCTAGGGTTAGGGTTAGGGTTAGGGCTAGGGCTATGGCTAGGGTTAGGCTTAGGGTTAGGGTTAGTGTTAGGGCTAGGGTTAGAGCTAGGGCCAGGGCTAGGGCTAGGGCTAGGGTTAGGGTTAGGGTTAGGGTTATGGATAGGTCTAGGGTGCGGGTTAGGAATAGGTTTAGGGTTAGGGTTAGGGTTAGGGTTAGGGCTAGGGCTAGGTCTAGGGCTAGGGCTAGGGCTAGGGTTAGTGTTAGG